>OZ007590.1:175426889-175441889 GCA_963931845.1 Maratus michaelseni | reverse complement strand
ATTTAAAAGACACACAACAAAACTAAGAGAAGGAATTCAACTCATCTTTGTTCAAATAAGAACTTCTCAAATACCTTTTCTCTCAGTGCAAACTGTTCTTTTCTTTTTATATTGAATCCTTTTTCATAGCTGAAGATGGAAATTTTATTTTAGTACGAAGAAAGTAACAAGAGTAAACGTGCGATTTAAAAATAATTTCGCCTTTCCCTTTTTTTTTTCTGCCGCTTGGAATAAAGGAACTTCATTACTGCGTGAAATGATTAGCTGTTTTAAGCACCAAAATAAAACTTCTGAATGGTGCAAAATAGTTTTCTTACCTTGTTTATATCAGACAGGCATTCAGGTGCAATTTTAAAGTAAAATTATAATCGTAGACAAAGTTAATTTAATTAATGTACGTTAAAACGGAGTTATAAGCGTATATAGATATAAATAAATTACTATTTTGATGCAAGGGGTGGATATTCTTTGCAAAAATTGAGTAAAGAAAACCTAAATTGTGGAACAAAATGTGGAAGAATTAAATAATGCATTAAATGTAATAATGAATAATTTTATATTGAAAAGCACTGCATCTCGTTGTACACTTCAGTTAAATTATGAAAATTACTTTTAATGCTGTACATCCCTCATTTAATCGTATCAAATTTACTTTATATTCCTCTTTCTCTCTATATCAGCATGAATATTTTTATTTATTTTGTAAAAATAATCTCTGTTCTTAAGATAATAGATGAGATAAGCAGCCATAATGTTTTCTTTGTAATAATTTTTTTAATTGTTCATTCCTAACATGAAATAATAAGATATATTAAATGTTTCTTATCGCCAAATTACATCTTTTGTAAAACTTTGAAACACACACACACACACATATATACAATATATATATTTATATAATCGTTTTTTCAAATGTATGTATGTACATTGCAAAAAAAAAAAAAAAAAAAAAAAAAAAGTGTTGATTTTACAGTATAATACTGGCATCCCAGCTGACAGTAATATACCGTAAAATTAACAGTAATAAACAGTAAAATAAGCAGTAATACGCTACCGCGCATGCACAGTAGCGCATATACTGTAAAATCAATACTTTTTTTTTTTTTCAGTGTATTGATATCAAATAGATGTAAGAAAAGCAAAAATATGTGTTATGATTTACAAAATTATGCAAAACATATGTTTTTACTATTGAAGAAACAAATTGCCTATCTATAATAATTTTGATTTACTATAAATTCTTCTTCAGAAAAATATTTCTAAATGGCATTTTCTATTAAAATGTAAAAAAATAATGTAACATGATAATAATAATTCATTTGATTCTTATTTCTTTTTTAGTTTCATGTGGTTTTATCTTCCATCTTAAGAAGAGAATGAAACCTGATATAATATGTAGCGAATAATATATTACAAATTATTAAAATCCCCACCAACATGTATGAAGGAAGTGAGGAGTCTTCAGTTGAACTTCACTATTAATTTCAAAACTAATGGTGTGAATAAATTTAAAAGGGGCACACAGAAAATTTCTACAATCACATAATATGTAATATATATTGGTATAATTGATATTTCTAATAAAAATAAATACTTTTATATTACAAAACTGTGTTATAATTTTTATCTGACAGAATCCTTTGTTATTAATTGTTAAAAAAAATTCTGCGAAAAATGTAACGATTTTTTTTTAAATTAATTTTATAAATGTTTTCGGTGCATTATATTAAAATATTCGAGTAACTATGCATAAATTTAAAAAAATTAAAAAAAGCTAGTAAAATTTATTTTATTTATTTCATTATTACATTCGTTCAATTATTAAATTTAATTTTTTATACAAAAATATAAAAAACTGCATTTTTTATACAGATTTCTTCCCAGCTTATTATTTTAAGCAATTCGTTTTTTTACCACACACGCATAGCAAGAGTCGATGCAAGGTTTTTTTTTTCTCGAGGCCCAATTTGTGAAAAGTTATCTTTGTGAAAAATAACATTTTGTTTAAAAATCTAGTTAATTAAATTCGAACCTAGCATTTATTAACAATAACTTCTTTAAATCCTTTTGCTAAAGTTTTCCTTTCTGGTGAACTGGTTCGTTTACAAATTACATATTTAAAAACGTAACAAAATAAAAATAATTAATGAAGACAGAGCATACTTTTATGGAATAGAACTTTGAGAAGAGGGAATTTTATTAAGAGGAATTTAGTGAAAGGGCTTTTATTATTATTATTATTAAAAGGAATTTTGTAAAGGAGCTTGTTTTATTAAAAGGAATTTTGTGAAGGGCCTATTGTATTAAGAGGAATTTAGTGAAAGGGCTTTATTATTATTATTATTATTAATATTATTAAAAGGAATTTTGTGAAGGTACCTGTTTTATTGAAGGGAAATTTGTCAAGGGACCTCTAAATAGGCCCCAAATTTTGTTTGAATCGACCCCTGCATGAACACATTAAATAATAATAATAATAATAATAATAATAATAATAATAATTACATTAGCTGTGTTTTACTGTTATTAGAAATTTATAATAAAGCCAAGCTCTTTAAGCATTGTAAAATGCCAAAAGTATAATTTCCTTCTTTTTATCAATTGCTCTCTCTATCAAGTGTAATCAGAAGTATGAAAGAATAAATACAATTTCTCTTCGTGTTTATATTCTCTGAAGTATATTTCCTCCGGTGATATAAGGGCATGAAAATAATGTCCCACTGATCCCTTCGACATCAATTAAGGGACACTGCAGAGGGGGAGATATCGACAATATGATGCTCCTTACATTGCAAAGCTCCATTTGAGCCACCATTTGATGGGGTCAAAAATCTATGCCTCGTGTCTCCGGAGAATTACGTGAAAAACTCCAGATTTCATGAGGTGTTTTTTCTGCCGTTCTCGGCTCTTTTATGAATGAAATGTACTACTACATAATATTTTAATGTGTGGAACTTTAAGATAGTGAGAAAAATATATTCAAAACCATCACGTTATTATTAAATGGTTCAAATAAAAGAGAAAAGTGAACCGTATCTGAATCTTTATAAATATGTATTTGATTTTCAATAACCAGTTACACATTTTTTTTTTATTTTTTTTTTTTTTAACTTCAGCAATAATAATTGAAAGAAAAATGTATGTTTATGACAACTGTACAGTGCGTTACAGTTGTTATATAAACACATATTACTTGTGATGTAAAAGTGTGATAATAATGTTTTAATCATGTGATAATAATCGTGATGATAAAGATTGATAAACAGAACAACAGCTTTTAGTAAATATTCAAATATCAGTATACATACTCTTACAATTATAAGGAAAGAAAAGAGTAAAACCGTGACCAAGATTAGTAAATTCCTTTCTAGTTTAACATTTTTCTTCGGGGATAGTGAAAAAAAATTACTCCATTCAGTATAAAATTGAATTTAATTAACTGAAAGTTAATTTAAATGTGATAATAATGTTTTAATCATGTGATAATAATCGTGATGGTAAAGATTGATAAACAGAACAACAGCATTTAGTAAATATTCAAATATCGATTTTTATCTTATCATCCAGAAATTCTGTTCTTAAATGATGACAAATGCACCATATAACATTCCATTCTTATATTCAAAAATATGATACTGATGATAGTGATGATTATAATAATAATAATGAATAGCGGAAATTTCAATCTCTTTAAATAAAATAACTAATCTCTAATTATTTTAATCTTCATATTACACACACACTCACACACACACACACACACACACACAATTATATACATAATATAAAAAAATATAAGAAAAATATTTATTACAGATGATGTTATAATTTTGTATCATTTAGTTTTATGTCAGTAATTGGTGTTATAACTCTGCGCCGCAGCTAGAAAAATATTTTGGATGTAGTTTCAGTTTTAAAGTTTGAATAGAGTATCTTGTGGATGTATCTTGCAATGTATTGTTTACCTGCAATTACATAATTTATACAATAATATCTCAGTCCACTCTTTCTCTTTGACAAAAAAAAAGTTCTTAAAATTGAAATATTTAATTATTATTATTTTTTTAAAAATAAATAAGTATAGATTTGTAAAATTTCGGAGGAGGTTTAAACCCCTTAACCCCCCCCCCCCTTCTCTCCCCATCCCCCTTCACTTATGGTCTAGGATAAAATTTATAAAATAGTCCATAATGATAGATCAATATGTAATTTGTGATTGTGTGTATAAAATCCCACATAATATATTTATAAAAGCATGGAAGATGGGTTTTTTTTTTCAAGTTTTATCACCTTAAGACTTTACACATGCTTATCTATACATGCTTATCTATAATCATAATAAAACTCGGTGTATTATTTAGTATACAGTATTTGACTTAACATAAGGGATTTATATACTTATATAAGACAGCACTGATTCATATACATAAGTGATAGTATATCAAGTACTTATGTACTACATTATAAATCAGTGATACATAAATGATATATGAAATGGCATTTTTCTAGATATTTTTTTTTTAAATAAAATATTAATTATATAATATACTTTTTGCATATTTTTTAAGCAAAAACAAAAACAAATAAATAAATAAACAAAGCTAAATGTATGTGTCTGAATTTTTAGTATCTTGCAAGTACAACATCACGAAACGCCTAAAAAATATTTCACAGAATTTCAAAGTTTAATTAAAAATAACCAATAACATTCTTACACTCATTCTTTAATATAATTGTACGCGCTTATGTATAATCATAATAAAACTTGGTGCATTATTTAGTATTTAAAAACGTTACGTCATAAATAACTGAGCCTAGTAAAATCCAATAATGCCTAAATTTTTTTTATAAGGAAACGTTAAAAGGCTTGAGATTGAGTCAAGAAAGCAGTACAAACCAATGTATATTAACGAACACAGTACTCAAAAACGTTAACCAAAAACATTATTAAAATAAAAATATTTTTTTTTTTTTTGTTTTAATAAATATTGGTTGTCCTCGATTTTTTAACTAAGTCGGAAAACTTTTGCCACAGCACAATATTTTATATTATTTTAAGATTAAATATTATTAAATCTAACCAATTGAGGAATCACTCTCTTTTATGAATTGTTCCTATTTTTGTGCATCTTACAATTATCAAGGAGCTATGTACTATAAAACAAATGACACGAACAATGTAACAGTTCTTAATAAAATACAGCATTAGTTTTTATTAATTCTACAAATTAGCGATTGTCGAATTTTTGCAATTCCAAATTAAGCTTTTTTATTATTTGGAATTCATATTTTTTAGTTTATTAATTTAGAAAATACAATATGCTATAAACTCTTTATGATCGAAGAAGTTCTAAATCGAACTTCATAACAACAGACATCTAGGTTCTTTCTATCGAACAATTCAACAGCATTCTAAAATACAAAAATTAAAACTGTTTTAAAAAATTTGAAATAAATACTTTTAAATGTATTAAATGTATTTAAATTAATAAAACTTACTAATCTCGTTTGAAAAAGAGAACTTTCAAAACCGGAATTTAAGTATAATTTTCATGTTTACTATTTTTATTTACAAACATAATGTTCTCGGTTTAGGTTTCTAAATCCTTTTTCTAAGTCGTTTGCATTAAACTGAATAGTATTTACCATAAACGTATTTCGCTTTTCTTTTTTGTTGTATTTAATACCCCGGGTATTATATAATACCATACAGCACCGACTGTGAGTCACTTGTAATGAGATAAAGATAAACTGTAGGCTTATGAAATATGGGCCTAGCATGCTGCTAACAGACAGCGGGTTTACCTCTTACACATACTCGCGGATGAGAACAGGTTATTCGCCGCTCAATAGGCGGTGAAAAGAGGTTTTGAACGCCGCTATTATTTTTATGGTTTTGGAAAAAAGCTAACTGAAGAAGAAAAAAAAACTTAAATATTTAAATTCACATTCGTCTCCTTCTACAGCTAGAAGAAAATATTTTATTTTTCTTGAATTTTAATTTTGTGTTTAATTAATAAAGTTAAAGTGGAATAGACTTCATGAGCATACGTTGTTTTCAATTGTTTCAGCTGTAAAAATGATGCACAGGTAATAAAATTTTAATTGGATTATTTAAAAAGTATTTTAATTTAATAACATGGAGAATGCAATCCACATCAAATGTATTTCGCAGTACATAACTGACAGAAAGCAAAGCAAATATCTAAACCGATGGATCACTTTTTATAAATGCACATTACAAGTTCAAAAATAGGTGCAGATACTGTAGTTTACTAGTAAAAAATAAAGTTAAATGACAGTAAATGACTAGATGAACATTTTGCTACAGGTAACTATTACAGGTAGAACTTTTAAGGAAAACTATCATATAAAACGATAGAAAAAAAAATCTTTGTTTAAAAAAAATTATTTAAATTAAATTATACTGAAATAGAAAGAATACTTTTCAGCAGGAAATTTTAAATCACGACCTTCTTTGTCATCGAATCACATAATTATTTCGTTATTAATTATATAAATATGCTAAGCATCTTGTGCAATATGAAGTCAAACGTCTTTTCTTTTATTTCGTTTGATATACGCATGGATATAACTAGGAATTTACCCCAAAGAAATTTTAGAAAAACTTGTTCATCATATAGTGTTCATTTTATAGTTCATTCAAAATTTGTGTATTAACCATCTCTTCCCTAAAAACGTTATCTTTAAAAAAAAAAAAAAAAAAAACTTAATTTAAATCTTGAAATTATAAACAGATGAAGAATTTATCATTATGTAACTACAAGAAAACTTTTAATATCCCAATTTATTATAAGGAATACGTTTATATAAAACGATAGAAAAAAAATCTTTGTTAAAAATTATAATTTAAATTAAAATAAATTAAATTAGAAAGAATAATTTTCTGCAGGAAATAAATCACGACCTTCTCTGTCACCGAATCATCTAATTATTTCGTTATTAATTATATAAATATGCTAAGCATCTTTGTGTAATATGAAGTCAAACATCTTTTCTTTTTCTTTTTCGTTTAATAGTTTGTTATTAAAATTATATAACTAGCTAAGCCACTTTGTGTAATAGGAAGTCAAACGTCTTTTCTTTTTTTTCGTTGAGTACTTTTTTGTTTAGTTACGTTAATAATGTTTAGTCAAAAGATGCAAGATATCTCTTCTCACAAAAGCTTCAAAGTAAGTTACCATCTAAAACTCGCAAAACTGAGCTCAATGAATGTAATTTAACAACTATTAAAAAAGAAAAAAGGTGTAAATGATATTTTATAATACGCAACTTTCACATCAAATATCTTAAATATTATTTAAACAGAAATAAATGTAATATATGAAGTAATAATAAAAGATTTCGGTTCATTTTTGTTTTTAATGAAAAAAAAAAGACTATATACTTTTCTTTTTCTTTTTCGTTTAATAGTTTGTTATTAAAATTATATAACTAGCTAAGCCACTTTGTATAATAGGAAATCAAACGTCTTTTCTTTTCTTTCGTTGAGTATTTGTTTGTTTAGTTACGTTAATAATGTTTAGTCAAAAGATGCAAGATATCTCTTCTCACAAAAACTTCAAAGTAAGTTACCATCTAAACTCGCAAAACTGATGGTAAATCAGCTCAATGAATATAATTTAACTTACTATTAAAAAAGAAAAAAGGTGTAAATGATATTTTATAATACGATGTGCAAATTAATAATGATTAATTACTTTTTTTGTGTGTGTGTGTGTTTTATTGTTTATGCCTTTCACATCAAATATCTTAAATATTATTTAAACAGAAATAATTGTAATATATGAAGTAATAATAAAAGATTTCGGTTCATTTTTGTTTTTAATGAAAAAAGAAAAAATCCTTTAGACTATATTTTCTGTGTTACGTTATGTTATGCCATGGATTTAAAATTATATTTTTTAGTGAATCTTGATTATTTTCTTTGACGCTTATTGCATCATAAACAAAACTGGGTTTTGATAAGATCAAATCAATATTTTTCCAAAAACGCAAAGGAACTTGAATCTACATTTAATTTTATGATATTACTTAGCAGATCTGTCTGGAGTTGTTCGAGTTAACCTTGTGAAGGGAGAGGGGGCTTCCAGGTAAAGCAAACAAAAATGTAATATCCTAAGAATATTACGGCAATCACAATAAGTACATTCGCACCCATAAATCCATTCGCACCCATATATATATATATATAATGACGTTACTTTCACGAAATCATAATAAAATCCCCCAGCTTTATAAATAAGAATGCACTTTTTCTTTGGAGCGTATAACAGAAAAATGTATGATTTTCCTGACAATACCGAAAATTAAAATGCAATAAATGCAAGCAAATGGCGAAGTATTTGCTGAAATTTCCTTTTCGTAATGGCTTGGAAAATGAGACATTATATATATATATATATATACATAAATAGATATAGATAGATAGATAGATAGACAGATAGATGATAATAGCTAGATAGATAGATAGATGATAATAGATAGATTGATAGATAATGGACTTTTTTTCAGAAGAGTAAGAGACCTACTGATGAAAAAAACATAAAATTTAAATGAAAACGTATATTTTATATTCGAATATATTTACATGCAGTTCATTGTAACACATTTATAGCATTTTTTTTTCTTTGTGTGTGTGTGTGATTTTATATACGTTTAGCTATTATTACTGCTTAGTTTCGTATGCCAGAAAATAGCAAGTGAGTCTGAATTTTTATTAGCTTATAAAAATACTAGTTTCTTTTTGTAGCAACAGGAAAGAAAAAAAAAATTACATTTGTAATAAAGATAAATTATGGCAGGTGGTTGAAAAAAAGGATAAGGGCATAGTCAGTGAAATTTGTAACATAGTCAGTACTTTTTGTCCATTTCTAAAACGCATATGTAGCTTTTGTGCAAATCGGTCAAAACTTGTAAATTTTTATAAAGATCGTACACACAAATATTGACTTTTATATAGAGAGATAGATTATAACCATGAAACACCATTTATGTGTTTAATGAAGGAACCATTTGTAAAGAATGAAAAATAAATAAACTGAAAATTAACATTCAGTTTTATGATACACCAGGGGTCGATCCAGGCAAAATTTGGGGCCTATTTAGGGACTCTTCACAAAAATCTATTTAATGAAATGGATCCCTTCACAAAAATCAGTTTGATAAAATGAGCCCTTCACAAAATTCCTTTTACTAAAATAGGCCCTTTCACAAAATTCTATTCCATAAAAACTTACTATTTAAACTATTTATTTACTATTTTGTGATGTTTTAAAATGTATGATTTGTAAACAAACAAGTCCACCAGAGAAGAAAACATCAACAATAGGGTTTAAAAAAGTTTTCCTTTATAAATGCTTGGTTTGAATTTGATTAACTGGATTTCAACTTTCGTTACAAAATGTTATTTTTCACAAAAATATAACCAAATTTCGCAAAAATAACCTTCACAAAATGGGCTCCAAGAAAAAAAAAAAACCTGCATCGACCCCTGTACACTAATGCACGGATATAATAATGAAATTCTAATTAGTATTTTCTTTTTCGGTGATGTTATGTACATTATCTACACTATTAAAATACCGTTTTTAATGAAATGTACAACAAAAATATAATAATCTGATAAAAAGTCTCAAGAAACCGGTGCAAGGTAAAGTAAACAATTTCTTTAAAACATTATAAAAACATAAAATTTATGTATAAACAAACTTGTTTCTATATTTAAATATGGTATTTGTTTTTATATTTGAATTTATATTTTAAAGTGTTCTTCAGCAAAAGTTTTTTACTTAAATGAGCTTTAAAACTGTTTTGTGTCATCCAGTTCTTCTTTTAAAAAAGGGAGAAAAGAAAGCCTCGTTCTTTTCTTTTACGATATCCGCATCTTGCATGTATAGAGATTTTCATCGAGAACTTTTTTGTAACTCAAGAATGAATTTTGAGAAAATGTTTTCTTGGGGACATTTGGGAATTTAGGGAACTTATTGGAGAAATCTTATAAATTAAATCAAGAATTGTGTTACTTGGTATATAGATAAACCATGTAATCATCAGAACTCATATAGGAAATGATTTGTAAAATCCTCATAATTAAAAGCGATGTAAATGGGAAATGTGCAGTAGTAATCAAGGTTCGATCCAGGCAAAATTTGGGGCATATTTAGTTCCCCTTCACAAAAATCAATTTAATAAAATGAAACCCTTCACAAAAATCAATTTGATAAAATGGGCCCCTTCAATGAATTTCTTATAATAAAACAGGTCAAAATTCTTTATAATAAAACGGACCCATCACAAAATTCCTTTTAATAAAATGACCCTTTCACAAAATTCTATTCCATAAAAACTTACTATTTATTAATTAATTTATTATTTTATGATGTTTCAAAATGTGTAATTTGTAAACAAATAAGTTCACCAGAAAGGAAAACTTCATCAAAAGGATATTTAAAAGTTTTGGTTAATAAATGTTTAGTTCGAATTTGAGTAAATGGATTTCACCTTTTGTTACAAAATGTTATTTTTCACAAAAAATATAATAAATTTCACAAAAAAAAAAAAAAAAAAAAAAAAAAAAAAAAAAAAAAAACTTTGCTTTTCACAAAATGGGTTCCAAGAAAGAAAAAAAAAAAAACCTGCATCGACCCCTGGTAATGTAGATGATCTCAATGTATCATATGAAATGGGAAACCCTTTCTCCTAAGAAAGCCTGACTCAGAGTTAAAAGATATTACATTTGGTTTAAGGCGAGCAAAAATAAGTTTATATGCCACAAAATTATATAAGAGGTAGTATAATTTTTTGTAAACAAGAAGATTAATAAAAATACTAAATTTATCTTGATGAACTGATTGTATCTGTTTTTCCTGATTAAAATTTTATCAATATCAGATACAGAATACTTCTTAAAATAATTAAATACTTGTTCAAATTAAAAAAATATTAAAAGAAATATTAATCAGGCAATGACAATAAATAAATAAATAATAAAATTAAAATTTTAATGTATGACATGAGTTCGATGTGTCACGTTATGTGTTTCAAAGAGTAAAAGAAGCTATTTTAAAAGTTAGTATAGATTATATCGAGTTAATTGAATATTATTTTCTAACAAATTATACTTCTATAATCTAATTATATGTATGAAAGCACATTTGATTAATCTCAGATAATGAAAATTTTATTGTACAACTTTTTATCTGCTGATGTACTGAATAAAACATGAAAATGGGAAATACATAATCGATTTTTAGAAAATAAACTTAATTTCATGATTAAAAATAAATGCATCATTAAATAAAATTAAATGTTGCTGTTGGAAAACAGATATAAGGTTTTATGCTTTGTTTTTACCCAGTACCACATAGAATTTAATATAGTTTCATAAACTGGTATACTTTTATTTTATTTATTTATTATTCATATTTCAATTTTACATAACATAACTCAAATTTAAAGGAAATAATTTAAAGAAATTTTCAGAAAAGATTATAGGGGCTGAAAATTCCGAACGCGCCTATAATTATCATATTTTGTTGCGATTTCAGAAAAAAATTAAAAATTTTTAGAAGTAAAATAAGTTGAAAAGTTATCTACTATTTTTTGTTTTCTGTCTTCTAAATCGGCCCCAACCCCACCACTAAGCAAAAAGACCCTAAAGCAAAAATTAGGTTTCCAAAAAATTTCCGCACATATAGCCTTGTTGACACTTTTAAATGAAGTTCTGTCCTTCTAATTATCCAGCGAGACTAAAAGTATATTCTGTTGTATACTTTAGAAAAAAATTCAGGGCCTCCAAAAGCTTAATCGCGCCTGGGTCCTTTAAAGTGAAGGCCAGCCTTAGCTTCTAAATTAAAAGTAAATTTTTCATCAGGATAAAATATGTTTAGAGAATTATATCATCTTAGATGTTTAAATCAAAATCCGTTCAAAAAACATGACTGCAACATAGTATAAAAATTATTAGTAATCTCCATGCAGCAGTTAAATTCATATTAATTTAGTTAGGGTTAGTTTTTTTTTACAATAATTCGATTGTAAGTAATGTATTGTACCGTCAAAAGAAAATTTTGACCAATAGATAACGAGTTGCAAATTCTTGTTTGATGACTCTGTGCTAGACAGTAATTAAAAAATAAATGCTGTAACCCAGTTGCGTTATAATGTATGTCATTTGTTGTTCCTAATTGATTTTAAAATAAAATAACATTGAAAAGAGTTAATTATCAACTATATTTAATTATTTAAAGCATTAATTTAAAAGAAATTGTTTTAACATGTAAATAGAACGTTACAGTAAAGAGACCAGATTATATTTAAATTTCCAATTAAAATGCATCAAATACGAATTTAATCCAAAGAAAACCATTCTTTCAGATTACTAGACGATTTACTCATTAAAATTTAACATTACAGAAATGTTTTTCAAATGGAAATTATTTTAATCGGGCTATGCTGCCTAATTTCAGAAACTAGTTTATTTGATAAAATTCTTAACTACAAAAACAACAACAACAACAAAAAACCTGATAAGGTACACTGTAAATAATCATACAACATTTGTGAGTTAATAAACACTAAGCAGTGGGAAATGTTTCGTTTATAGGTTCTTTATATATAGGTTATTTTAATTGAAGCTTAGAAAAGAATTATTAATTTTAAAAGTTACGTGAAAAGCTGTTACAATGCAAACAATACAATAAAATAATATTATTTCCACAACATTTAAAAAGTTTTTTCTTTTCTATAATTTTTAAACTAAATTTTCTCAGGATATGGAATAACTAAAATTTGTTCACCATATATTTCCGATTTACTAATTTTGAATGTTTAGAGGTTAACGAAAGTTGCACTCTTCTACGGCCTTAACTTTTATTTATATAGTGTGGAAAATAATGGAGCTACAAAAACTTTCTCAAACGCCTATTAAATTTTTACCATTTTTATAGCTGATACTAATACATAAGTTTGTAATATTTAAAAGCAATAAACTTTTAAATATTTCAAAAGTATAAAGGCATGTGATGATATTGGGAAAACGCAAAATAAATTAACAAACAAATAAATACAAAACAAAATAACTTTTCCGTTTGTATTTTTATTTTAGCTTATAAGAAATTAAATAAATTAAATATATTATTTCCAGAAAAGATAATTGGGAAAAGTACGTTTGCTTATATTAATTTTCGTGATATATGGGACTGATTTAAAACAATATATTACTACTTCAAGAAATAGGGTTTTTCAGTAGGTTAATTATATCTTATATTTTGACATTTGTTTTGTACATATTATAGTATCATAGTATTTTAAGTATATAAGTTTATTCGTTCACTTTATATAACTTTTATATGCATATAAACAGAATCGAAATGGAAATAGGAAAAATTACTTTAAAATTATAACTTGAATTAAAACTGTTACTCTGTGTGCCATAATTAATAACTAGACCAGTGGAATATTAGAAATTACTATATTCCTTCATTTATTCTAATTTTACCTAAAATATACATGTAAAACATTTACAAAGTGAATGCAGCTTTACGTTTTGAGCGATGCTTTTGTTTACATTTATTTCAAAAATGCCCCGCCCCTTCCCAAAACTGTAATTGAAAATGTAAACAACAGTCATAGTTTCTGTGCTTATATATTACATTCTAAACAATATTATAACTGTACTGACATGATACAGTACAAGGATTTCAATAAATCATTTAGTCCTAAGTAGTACATTCCAGTTTCGGTTTTCAATGTTTAGCTTGTTTCCTCCGTTTTTCGCAGAGCTTCTTTTTATTACTTTTGGCATTCGGGGATTTTAAAATATAATTTCTCATAAACTGAAATACTTAGATCTTTGTAGGGGAGATTATTTTGTTTTTTTGTACCCCATCTACATTATTTCGAAAATTCCAGAAATCCTATTATATCAAAATGCATACCATGGTTAATAAAGTAAATGAATTTCCACCCTAATATGCTGTTACTGTAAACATTCTGACAAGCGGACGTTAATGTTTTATAAATTATCAAAACATACCTTTAAAATTATTGCAAAAGATACGCCAGATAATTTTTAAATTGTTGGACCTCTGACTTGCAGTAATTTTTTTTTTAATTATTTAATTATCAGATAAAGTGTCTGTAGATTTTAATCCATATAGCTGGATCAATATGTTGAATACTTTAAGGTACTAAGACTAGAAGATTACACATGAAATAATCGAGAAAACTGTATTTTACAGGGTAAAAACAAGACGTAATTAAAACTGGTATGGTATGAATTCTAATTTAAAATCAACTGAAGGACTTGCCGTCCAAGACCTCGGAGCACCTCAGAGAAATAGTATCGCGTAAAATAAAATTATGTTGCAAATATTTAATTGCAAACTTACCGCTTGATGGTCTGTCTGATATCCTGGAGCAATAAATCCAGGCAGGATATAGGAGTGGGTTGGCTTGATTCATTGCTCGAGCCCCGGCGATAGGAGAGTTCTCATTTCGGGGTGGTGGTGTGGGCGCTTTTTCTTTTTCGATAGGAATGTCTCGAATGTCCCTTCGACCAAAGTCCGCAGATAAGATTTTTTCTATGGAAAACTTTAGCGATGAAGGTGGTATAGAAGAATGGGAAGAACGTTGTTCTTGAGGTGACCGCTGGTCTGGTGGCGAAGATGACCGGCAACTTGTGGGCATTGCGGCGGTCGGCCGCTCCAAATCAAGCGCCATCATCCAAACACTATTATCAATTCACGGTTATAATCTGTCACAACCCCTTGTTGCCAACTGCCGCATTAGAAATAACTAAAGATATCAGTGGCTAAAAGAAGCGATTGTGAAGGGGTGAAGCCACACAAACGTCTTTACCTGACAGCTTTCGATGGCCGCGCGTTTTTGTCGTCTGCCTTTCTGCGTCTCTGCCTTCTTGCGGTAGTTCCGCTGCTTGGTGGATGAATCGTGGCTCCGCCCCACCTGCCCACTCTC
>OZ007590.1:175421436-175426689 GCA_963931845.1 Maratus michaelseni | reverse complement strand
GAGATTAAGAGAGAGTAGCGGCGATTTTGCGTCCAGGGATATTTCAATCGCTTCGCCGCCTGATGAGATAATTTCGACAAACACGAGAAATTTAGATATTGTAAATGCAGAGGGGAAACTATTTAAATATGTTCATTAACTAGAGGACTGCTTGAACATGGGTTAACAAAACTCATTTGCTTTTGTTTCCATGCGTTGGAAAATGTGTAAATTCCGCATACCGAAAATTATTTTACTCCGGATGGATTTTTAAAAATATTTAAAAATTAGAAAAAGTTGATTGTTTCTGAACGCATGCCTATTTTTACCTTATTACTATTATTATAACATTTTAAGTCATAGCGAACATATGAGAAACACAAATTTTCAACGCGTTTCGATTTTAGGATAATGAGCTTTTTTTTAATTAATTTTATGTTTAAAAATCTTTTTTATTATTTGTATTTAAATTATAAAAAAGTACTATCTCGTGAAAAGTCAAAATTTATTTTAAAATCCATCCAAACAGGACATGTATTTTGTATAAGAGACCTTTTTCCCAAATTTAATTTTGAATTTGATTGTTATGTGGAAGATGATAATTTTAAAAACTATATTTAAAATTCTGTAAAAAGTTTTGTGAAGTATATTAAACGTAAGACAGATTATAAACAAGTATGCCTGCTTGTTGTATCTAGATTTAGTAGTTAGAAAGTTAAAATTATAAAATATCCCCCCCTCCCCCCTCACCGCCAATCACATGTACACATACTGTTCATATTACAGATGGGCAGTTAAAAAAAATTCAATTAGGATATAAGCAATAATATTAGAAAGGAAACGACTGTTGTTTTAATACATTTAATAAAATATAAAAAACTAAAATGCTTCGCAAACAATATGTGCATATATGTATGTAAATAATAAATATGTATATATAATGAAATGCTCCTTAAAACAACTGTTTTTTAGGATTCAGCCCTCTTTAGGAATTATTTTTAAAGAAAACATTAATATATAAAGCTAGACATCCTTCTAAATTAAAAATAATGAAAAGGAGAAAACAAAATTTGCAAGAAATAGCATACAGCAAAGGATTATTTTAAGATGATTATTTAATGCGTATTTAAGGTACATTTAATAAATAAAAATAATATCCGTAGTTCAGCTTTTTCAATTGTTGAAATAAATAGCTAGTAGAATAGATAAATTGTGGGTAAAATTTCATAGTTTGATAGATCAAATTACTACATCTTTTTCACTATTTTAAATTGAAATTATTCTACTTACCTGCTCTATTTTAATTTATTTTATTTATTTATATTATTATTATTATTATTATTATTATTATTATTATTATTTTACTTTATATTTAATGATTTTGTTAAGTGTAATAATCACTTAATAATTTTCATGCTCACGTGTATACAAAAAATTGAGTATTTTAATTCGTATTTTGAATTTAGCTGAACAATATATATATTATTGAAATGTACTTATAAAGTAAATGTATTCTTCATAATACTTTGGTAAAATTAAAGTTTTAAGCAAATTGTTGCGGGCACTGAAATAAGAGATGTGCAGTAAAACTTCTGAATATAGCTGGCACCTTGGGACTGCAGAATTTGTTCGTTATTCGGAGGTGTGCAGAATTCAGAAATAAAAGCATATAAATAAAGAAATGCTGTGGATTGAAAAAAATGTTCGCTAAATAGAAGTGTCCTCTCTTAAAAATGTAGAAAAATACCGAATGAAACACATAATATTTTTAATTATTAAAAATGACTAATTAAATGAATAATTATTAAACATTATTTAAATTAATAATTAGTGTTTTTATCGATATATGTATAGTGTGTACATTTTAAAAAATAATCAAATATGTTGAAATAATTAAATAATAATAATAATAATTAATATTATCTTTTAATAGTTTCGGCATATTTGAATACGCCTTATAATTCACTATGCATTCTAAATAGAATACATAAGGATTAACAAATATATCAATTTGAATTTCTAAACTAAAATAATTTACTTTCACATAAAAGGATGAAATACATGTACGTGGTCACAAAACATAAAAATTATTAAAGAAATTTTCAGTGAAGTTTAAATGAAAATATTACTTTAGTATAGATAATTTTTTGAACATCTCTATCAGTTTACAGATTAAAAAAAAAAAAAAAAAAAAAAAAAAAGATAACATTTAAAAAATTTCCTACCGATATTTAAATTTCCAGCCATAATTATGTAAAATAAAATATTATACCATAATATAAAATATTTTACTTTATAAATGTCAAAGACAAGTAGTAAATAAAATAGAAATTTCAAATTATTTTTTATTTCAATCCACATTTTGATTAAAGAAATTTTACGTTTTGAAAATAATTCGATTTTTAACTGAGCATATACAAGTTGGGAGTCTCGAGCTCAGTCAGAACAGTAGGTTGATTTCGTTATTTTTATTTTGAGTTTCTTTATTATTATTATTATTATTATTATTATTATTATTATTATATTAAGTTTTATACATCAGGTTTAATACAAATTAAACAAATTGGTTTCACTCTATTTTCGGGAAAAGGGTAATTTGGAGAGAATTTTTAAATTATACTTTCGAAATGCAATTGAATAAATATGAGGCAATTTATCAAAATGTTAAAAATTTGTTGAAATAGTAGTTTGAAAAATCGGTCGTAGTCTGTAATTTAACCTTAACCATTCAATGATTGCCATAGAAAATTTGTGTGTCTCCCTCTAAATGAACTATAAGATCAACATACTTGATAAATGATAAAATTTTGAAAACACAACCAAGTAACAATATTTTCCCCCGAACACTTGCTGAAAGATGCCCTTCTTTAAAACAGTATGAAAACTTTCAAGTGGGAAGTAGATGACATACCGCTTTTGCGACGTATTGTCACCAAGTGCCAAAAACGCTACGAATTTTTCAACCAACGCGATACTACTACTAATAATAATAGTAAGCTGCGTCGTCGAACTGAGGATTGGAAATATAGTTTAAGGGGGTTCTCAAATAATCTTCTGAACAACGCGAAACTTTCTGACTCGTTTAAACGCAAATGCATAAAAATGGCAGGAAATACTATTGAAGCGATTTGGAATCGAAATGAGTTCTCCATTTTTTGATAAATAAATCACTTATCGAGTTATAAGCGATTCATGCCACGTAACAATGCGTTTTTATCTTTCCTGGCACTGAAGCATCGGGAATTCGGTTCAAAACTCCGAATTTAACAGTTTTTTCTGAAAGATCTTCTGCCTTTACCAAAAAATGGAAAACGTGTTTCTATTACAAAGTTTCTGAATAACAACACCTGCTCGTTTCACGAGTTTCTGAGCAAAAATTAATTAAAAAATGTGTCTAAAAGTTGCCGTTTTGGATTTGAGAAAAGTCTTAATAACACTTAGCTTATAACAGAAAAATGAAAATAACAGTGGAACTTTTCTTCGCATGTATTTTTCTGATTTCGTAAAACTTTTATTTTTTATATGTGTTAATTTTTTATGCTTTCTAATTTTGATTTCAAATAACAAGGTGGATTTTGCTCTTTTCTTTATTCAGTAATTGATAAAAAAAAAAAAAAAAAAAAAAAAAGAAAAAAAAAAAGAAAATAATAATAATAATAATAATAATAATGCTCTTTATATACTGTAAAAAAAAAAAAAAAATGAAGAAGCAAATGTTTTAGCTTTTTTCTTTCTTAAGTTTTACGAAAATATGATAAACCTTTTCCGAGTTGCCAAATAATTCTGAAAAGCATTTTTTTTTCCTTGTCTTCGTAACCATAAGAAACCAACATTTTTTCAAAATTTAAAATAACAAATATTTTTTTTTTTTCTCTGCTGCTTGCAATTGTTTCTGAATAGTTTTTATAGTGAAAAAATCCGTTTTCTCACAAACCGAAATATCTTTTTTTTTTTCAGATACTTTCAATTCTCGAATAAACATTTCCTTATTCAACAAACATGATAAATTTACAGCATTACCATTAACATTTTAATTAACAGCATTAACATAAACATTACTTTATTACTCTTTCATACTAACATTACTTTGTTACTCTTGCTTACAGCGGCTAATATACGTAATACATAGTTTTATACATGCCTGTAAAACTATTTTCACGGCAGCTACAGATACCTCACGAGCAAGCCAATTTCGACTTTTCGTAGCGTTCATAAGTAATCGTAATTATATTTAAATTAAAATTTCAATTATGTGAAATATCAGTTACAATATATGTATGGATGAATGAAAATCTTAATATACTACGTTTTCAAAACTTATATTATTTAATTTTAAATATTTTTTAAAAACGCAATTTTGCTCAAGTAAAAAAATAAAAATTTATTGCATTTTAAACATATTTACAATTTAAAGGCGCACAGAACCTAACTTTAACGTAGTATTTTCGCATCCTCACCCTCCTCCCTCTGTAAAATTCTTTTAAAAGATTGCTTCCAATGACTTAATGATTTGAACAATTATACAAATATTCTCTGTTTAAAAAGATTCATAATATATATTTATATGGTATGTATTTTTCTTTCCAAAAATACTTAATACACCTTTTTCCTTTTCAACTACAGTGATTTTTATTTATTTATTTAATAGCAAAGTAAATAGAGTGTGGGGAAAATAAAACTCTATCCTTCCAAAACCAAAGCAAATACTACTGATATATTTTGAAGTTCTCTGTTTCCAAACCTCTAATCACTTCACCGATCCGAATTGGATCCGGAAGAAGAATTGACACAAGACATATGCACGCGTAATTTTCGCCGCCGCTAAGATTATTGGAGGAGAAATTTCCGCAGGTAAATCATCCGATTTCCTGAAACCCCATCAATCGAAAATTCACAAGCTCGGCTTTCGATAGAGGGCAGGTAATTCATTTCTGATTTATGTAATACAGCCTGCCACTGCGCCTAAAGACATAGCAATGGGCCCGATTCAATGAAATTCCTGGCTCCTCCAACTAATTGATGGGGGAGAAAAAAGCTCCGATCAAGGGAAAACGTCGGGTCAATCCTGGAAAATCCCCCTATCCAGGAATGTTTTGATAAGGGTTGAGTCAGAAGTGGGGTAATGCACCACCCTGATTGCTAAAGTGGCTGTATCGAGAGGGTAATCCTTGTGGCATCGTTCGAAATTAAATTACTCTCCCTCGAACGAGGGTAGAGGGGGGAGGGGGGTGGAGAAGCTCAAAAGGAATCTTTTCCATTATGTGAGGTATACCT